>CM077630.1:8307569-8351725 GCA_039566895.2 Turritopsis rubra | reverse complement strand
CTTAAAACCCTTATAGTATTAATATATAGATTTATATAAGTCAATGAAATCATCTAATTTGTTCAGGGTTTGAACAAGTAAAACCTTTCCACTTATTTATTTTCCAGTGAAGTCAGATTTCACTCGAGCTTGTGAATAAACACCTCCTCCCCTGTATGTCATTATCATCTTTGAAATTTTAAACATAATGTAATGTCAGATATTATATAGCTTGTTCATTTCATAAATAACATCAAACAAAAGTCATAACATATTTTGACAGAGAGATTATGCCAAGACCAGCTTGAGAACTACATTGGTTGTCAACAATCCTTTGAATGTTGGATTGATTCACAATAAACAACAATTACTATTGGTACGAAACATTTCCTGGTTCCTGACAATAACCATTACAGCTGGAATTTCTACGGAATTGGAATTGATGAGCTAATGTCTACTTGCAGATAGAATGGTAAACATTTCAACAGAGTGTCTTGCCAGTTCAAATTTCTTCTGTTATCATCCACATTTACTACTTTTTACTAAAAAATTTGATCCAAAGACGTTAGATGTTTGCTTTTGGTGTGGGGTGACCGATCCCTTTTTTGCACTTTTCATATCTTAAAACTACTGTGGCAGTATATCACTTTCTTGGTCCAATTCTTGTTCTTTCAATAAAATAACAACCTTCCTTCTAAAGTAAGTACAATTTCCAAGTGTTTCAACAGGATGCAAGCTCTACTAAACATACCATTCCATATTAACACCCATCTGAATCAAATTCAAGTGGTGCGTTATTGTATATTTCAAATTCTCTCGATTATAAAATCAGAACTGACCTTTCAGCCGGTTTTTATAAGTGCAAAGAACTTGAGTCAGTTTTCATTGAACTTTGTTTGAAATCTAAAAACATAATTGTTGGTTGCATTTACCGTCATCTTTGTATACTTTGGAATTTATTGACGTTTACGTAAATCCACTTTTTGATAAGCTAATGGCTGAAAACAAAGGACTAGTTCTACTTGGTGATTTTAATATTAACTTTATAAAATCTGGCTTTTGTGGTACTGAAGATCAATTTTTAGATATTTTAGGGCCCTTTCTCTATTTCCTGCAAATTTCTCTACCTAATAGAGTCACTGACAGATCTAGTACACTCATTGACAATATTTTCATTAGTCCTGAAATTTATTTGTCAGCTATCCCAGCAGTCTTCTCCACAAGAAAATCAGTGCACGTGTGCCAAAAATCTATATGAGCATGTGATTCACACAACAAGAAAAAACACCTTCACTACTAACCTGGGCATGGGAATTACAAGTGACATGGTATATGTGCCTTGCAATATGCTAAGCACACATATATTCGGGCGGAGCGAATATATTATCACAAGAATGGATAAAGCAGGTGAGAAAGTTAAGCAATGAGGATTTTATTGTACTAATAATACGTGAGCAGGGGGGACGTTTATACTTGTGAACCTCAAACATGAGAATTGAGCATCAATGTCATCTAGAGTCTCTCAGCATAACTTCCTACAGCTTGGCCACAAAAATATTTGGTTATGATTTGTCAAAAGTTTATCGTTGGAATAAACGCAAACTTGAGAGTTCACTTTAAAAACAAAACGAAGCAAAATAATTGATATAACATGTTTTGGAACGGTTCATGACTAACGTCACCTAGTTTCAACTGGACAGATAAAATGTTTTAAACGTAATTACATGTCATAAGTTTCTCAGTAACATGGATACAACCAGGGTATTTGCCCTAGCACCTGTTCCGCCTGAAAGTGCAGTGATGCAGACTTGCTTTGTCTGTGCTCTGTCGGTGTTCAACTCCGCATCTGTAATTTCCTGGCTACCAACAATGACGGGCTAGGTTGTTGAGATTCAGTCAACGTAGTGCTTCTAGGTCAGGAGTTGGTGAATTAGCTAGGATGAGTAGGTTGGCCATGAACAGAGATATTTTGGATCAAAAATGGTTAGTTATTCTGTCTGATTAATCTCAGAAGTGATTAATCTCATAACTAATCTTGATGTTGAAATAGCTCTTAAATGGAAAACTAGTAGCTAAACAATTTTACGTATGTTAATCGCGTTGTGATTTCCACTATGTAGTGATCACGTCCTACATAGTGCGTACTACGTACATACTAGTTGCTTTATTGAGAGGCCTGGTCTTCACAAAAATAGAATTTGTAAGAAAAAATGAATGGAGCTATCAAACACGTGCCACAATTTTTTATTCAAATTCTTCATTCATATTTCTCACTCAATCAATGAAAAATAAGAAAAAAGAAAAAGAAAGTTTTTTACTTGATTATTTTTCTTTTGAGTGGAAAAATATAATAAACAATAAATCAAATAATGTGGATACGTCTTTTCTGTTGCCAGTTAACTCATCTTATTGATAAACATGTACCTATTAAAAGTTATAAACCCTGAGTAACTAGAGGTATCCTTTCATCAATACACCATCGAAATAAACTATTCCAAAAATATTTCTGAAATGCAAAGACCCTCTAGAAAAACCAACTAAATTTTTGAAGTATAAAGTTTATCATAATCTTATAGTGAGGCTTATTAGGACAAGTAAACAAAATTATTTCTCAAACTACTTTAATTGGAATAAGAAAAATTTGCGGAAAATGTGGAAAGGCATTTGAGACCTAATCTCAAGCAAAACCAGAAACAAAAATAAATGTCTTTCATTAATTATCAACAATAACCTAACATCCAATCAAAAACTAATCGCTGATATTTTTAACAATTATTTTGGGAGTATATCTAATCTATTCGAGAAAAGATTCCCTATTATTATTATTATTATTGCAGTATTATTACATCCAAATACTTTCAGAATTATCTATTCAATGCTTATCAAAACTCTATATTTTTGTCTCTTACATCACTTGTGGAAGTTTAATTGCATTAATAGCTTAAATGGTCACAAAGCATCTGGACCTTGCAGTATTCCACATCAAATTTTCAATTTACTGAAATTTGAATTGTGTACTCCTCTTTCCTCTTTGATCAACCTTTCCTTTACCTCTGGTACCTACCCAACTGCACTAAAACTTGCGAAGGTTTTTTCAATATTCAAAAGTTAATAATAGTGGATGATTACATCACATATATTGATGAAAAGTTATTACATATATGTGATGTAATTATCATTTTTATCACTTTTGTTTTTTTTAGGTGGCCACTCCCTTTGACTAGAATTTTCTATATGGAGTGGTCTCCTAGTTATTCTTTCTTTCATTGTAATTGTAAGTAGGAGAGTTGTGAAACTGAATAAATGATTACTTACTTACTTACTTAGAAGGAGTGTTTTCTATAGGAATGGCAAGCAATCTCGCCTGCTGTTTCAGTAAAAAAACACTCCTCCACAGAGACTTTTTGAAGATATTGCCCACTAGGTAGAAATCCAATTTTATACACTGCTGCAAATCTTTTGTACTTTAACCATTTCAGAAATACTTCTGCATGAATATTAAGACTAGATTCATGAATGACTAATACCAAAATCAAGCAGAAAATCAAGCAGGTGTTAAATGTTCAGCTCTCACTTGCTGCAATATAATTGATTCTTAATTAGTTTCACAAGAGAAATGTGAAAGAATGTGAAACATTGTGAAAGATTGAAGCATAGTGACAGGTTTTCTTTTATCATTTTATAATGGTTGCTTAACCATTCTGAATTTTGAATGTTTCCATACTGTGAGCAGATGGAGAAAGGCTTAAAAGAAAAAAGTTTTATAAGCTGTGGATTACTGGAATATAGACGATTGTGATGACTCGCCATTGTCACCATTGGATATTAAAGAAGAGAATTTTTAGCAACAACTGAAAAAAAAATTTGGCGGAAAAATAAGTGTTTCAATTTCGTATTTTTCACAACTGATTTAATTCTTTTCAGCTGCTTTACCAAGAAAGATGTCAAGCTCTGATTCACTTCATCTTGTTTTGAGCTGCAGTAGTTTCGACTTCGAAAGAAAAACAGACAGAATGTCGGTCACGGATCTAGATTTAACACGAATGACGTTGGAAGCTGAGTTGAAGATGCTGCAAAGCTATCTTCAACAGACAAACAGTTTAGATGAGGAAGAGTAAGTTTATTTTTGATACGCAAGGTTAACTTTTAGTATTTTTTGATGAAAACATTGATTGATTGGCAGAATTAACTGTTGTTGAATACCCAATGGGCAAAATCTTCAAATGTGTCTGTGGAGGAGTGTTTTCTATAGGAATGGCAAGCAATATCACCTGATTCAATAAAATAAAACCCCCACTCCTCCACAGAGAGGTTTTGAAGATTTTACCCACTGGGTAATGTGTATTTTCGTTCCTTTTTATTAAAGATTGTTTACTTGAATTATGAATGTCATTTGGATTTAATGTCTTTTTAGAATTCAGTCAGTAAAGCTAAAAATATCACTGGTACAAGATCGGATGTTTAGATGCATTACAAAGGTTACATAATGATCTTAAAATTGACCATTTTTTATTGAATGTGTTGCTGCAGTGTACAGCAGGGAAGAAACTTTACATTTCCGATATTGTGGTCAGTAGGATTTAAGTGTTGGGCCTGTTTGAGTTGTTTTAACTTGAATATTTCATTATCCAGTGGACAAGATTAAAATAGCAGCCATTCAGATTTTAGTTCTATCTTTAGTTCTATTTTATTCTATCTTTGTTTATCATAATATACTTTACTTTCTTTTTGCATACACATTTTTGTTTCTGAGCAAAAACCCTCAGAAGAGTACAGCATTCTTACAATGTTTACCAATTTCATTGCTAATGTAACTTCTTTATTTCAGAAAGGACAGGCAATCGCTGAAGAAGGTGAATTTCTACGGAAGTCTCGTTACGGTCCCGATGAAAATGACGACGAAGAAGAGGATAATCCACCACCAAAACCAAAACGGTTTATTACAAGAAATAGTGTACATCCACAAGAGTTGGAGGATTTCTCTGTTAGTCAATTAGAGGTATAATTTGCACTTGTATGCATGCATTAAATTTGGTAAAAAGTATAGTGTTATTTGATGTGTGGACAGGAACCAAAGGTGGCTTTGATATTTAAATGCTAGGAAGTATACCTAGAAGAATTATTATAACTTGAAAGATGTAAAATTCCAAATGTTGTTTATTTTCAAATTATTTTCTTGCACAAACAAATGTTTGTAAAGTTTGGAAGATTTCGTTTGTCGAACTAGTATTATCATGTCATGGACCTGATGATTTACGTCGGACTAAGTTTCGAGAGAACCTTTTCTTATCATCAGGCAATGTCCCTTTGTAACTTGCCCGGTGATGAGAGAAGGTTCTCTCAAAACAAAGCCTAATGCAAATCATCAGGTTTTTAAAGGTATTGATTCAGAACCTCACAAGTAAACATTTCTGTTCATGTGACCATTCTGTTAGAACTTGAGCAAGCTACTATCTGAGAGGTGCAACAAGATTAAGGCCAGTGTGATGTTTTGAAGCACAGCTTTTTAAATCACGTATTAAAGCCAGACTTTTTTCAAAAAAACAAAATATATATCATCTGATAGCAAATTACATGCTGTTTAAGATGGATATAGTTTTATTTAATGAAAATTTTCAGCTTTTTTAAAAACTTTGCATCAATAAAATTGAAAAACGTGTTCCAGTCCCAAAAGTATTTGCCGATTAGGATATTTTATACCATTCTATTCTACATACTTTGAACTTCATTTCGGTCTTAACTTTGGAGAAAGGAGACGAAAAAAAAGAAAAAAAAAAGAATGTTCCAGAAAAAAAGCATTTTAAAGATTTTTTCTTTTGACTGACGCATTCTGGATAATTCTGATAGAGAATAAAATGAAATGAATTGAAAATTATTTTAGGAAAAAGTACTTCTTGGCCAAAAAATGACCTTAATAATTAGATTTGATGGACAGACAATGTTTAGTTTTTTGGGTAGAACAATTTATTCCTCTACAATTTTCTAAAAAAGATGTTACATTCCCCTTAACAATGAATGTCCATCGAAAGGTTTATAAAACATTCAAATTTAGTTTTGCCTTAAGTTATTTTAGTCATTGATTTCAGGTTGTACTTCGTCACAACAGCATTGATTTTCCAGACAGCAGTAATAGGGATACATTGCTTAAACTTGTTGCTGACGAATTACTGAAAAGTGAAGACTGGGATCTGCCAGCTATTGAATCAACCCAGTGGAAGAATGCTGTAATTCATTTGATTAATTATTTTTGCATTTGAATGGCATTACGATAATGTTTTAAAAGTTTACTATAATTATTTTTTTTATCTAGAGTGATTTGGGAAAGGGTGATTTAGTTGAAGTTTCTACAGACGATAGCCGTCCAACCACTCCAAAATCACCAATTGATAAAAATTATTTTTCACTAAAGCCTGGTGGCTTAGAAGACTATATGAAATATAAAGCCATGAATGATGCAAAATTAACTGATTGGGATCCAGTAAGTATTATTACTTTTGAAATGGTCGAATGACTTCTGCAAATTAAGATGTATATATGGAACATAAAACTAAAGCCGGATCTCCACTAGAGGAATTTTTACGACGATTTTCTTCACAATGTTTGCAACGGTTTTGAGCACTACTCTCCATTTGAAGATTTTTTAGGTTTAAAATTTGACAATCGTCCGTGGCACAAAGAAAAGTTGAAATCATTTCTACTTTTTGTCAAGCAAATATTTTCACACGGTAATCACTTTTTTATGTGTCGTCGTGAAATTTTTTAACGATTGTTGTAAAAATCATGTAGTGGAGAACAGGCCTAAAGCTAAGTAAGAATTACTTAAATGAGAATTACTATAACCTTGAGGGTGGGTGGTCATAATGGAGAGGAAAGCAAGAAAGAGAATTCTAAACAATGGGAGATACAGTACAGCCTGAAAGAAACTTTACACGTTTGCAAAAGAATGGATTTTTTACAACACAAAAGATTTTTGTGTACAGTTTTATCTGTTATTATGAAGTCATTTTTAAAATGTAAGACACGTGATTGAACTGAACATGAAAACGCATAAACAAGACTGTTAAAAACACTTCGTTAAAAACTTCGTGTAAGCTAATTATCTTGCATGGACACATGTAAATCCAGGCATGTACTGTATAAGGAAAGAATGTGTCTCTTCACGATACTGCACTCTAAACTGATGTGAGCTGGAAGACAGTCTAGTTGACTGTTGGAATGTTCTTGAAGGTGGAATAAGAGAGAGAGGAGAGCTGAGCAATGCAACAAGGACGTGGTTCAGAGCACGCTGATTTTGTTTGCCTAACTGTTTTAAGACTACGTGCATATTATATAATGTTTCTTCATGTTTTTCTTTTAAGACTGATCTTCTGAAAGAATTGTATAGCAAAATTACTGAGGGAGGAAGGTCACTAAAGAAAGCTGCAACTTTAAAAGTCAGTGAAAATGTTATTACTTGGAATAATGATAAAAAGAAATCTTTTATTTTAATTTCAGGCTAGTGAATTCAAGAGATTCTTTGGCATTTTCACAAATGTTTGACTCTCAAAATTGTTCCCAAATTTTTCATATGCGACAGTTTGTCTTGCAAAAATCTTTCAATTTGCCAATTCCCAAATTATAATGTGAACGGCATTGTTGACGTTGAAATAATCTTTATTTATGTTCTAGAGCAAGAAAGTGCATTGCATGCAGGGTTATTTAGAAAAGCTTCCTATGAACCAAACAAAGGTTTGTATTTTTGAATTTTCGGGGTCTTTTCAGTAAATGAGGCTGCTGCTCATTTTTTTGATGTTATGGTCAACTCAATAAAATTACTTTATTACTTTAAACGATTATTATAAAGACTGTTGCTAACTGTTACCCTGTTACCAATGTAAAAGTCTCACTATCGCCCCCAGGTATTATTTAATCAGTACATATGCACAAAACCGTCAATATCCAGTTCATAACCTGCTCAAAACACCTTCTTCTGAGGAGTTCAAAAATGACAACATATTCATAAATAATTTGCATTGCTTGAAAAGTTTTTGTTTACATTTGAAGCAACCACTTTTAGCAGCCAGTATTGGTCAGTAATAACTAGCTACTGAGCCAATCGAATTTGTCTATTTCTCGTAATAACGTAATACCACCCAAGTAATAATAAATAATAATAATAATAATAAATCGGTTAAGCAATGAATTGGATAAAAACGAGGCTGGACATTTTGACTAGGCCTTGGTACTGTGTTTATGTTTGAGATAAATGACAATATCCTTGTTCAAATTTTTTTTGTGAGATTTTATTTTCAACCTTCAGACTATCTTTATTTGTCATAGGTGAAAACTTTTAAAGGTTGGCGAAGACGATTCTTTCAAGTTGCGCGTGGGAAACTATTTTACTACGAGGTAATTTGACCATACACTGAGTTCTCCAATTCTCTATGAAGAATTACAATAGAAACTCTATCACAGTTTTTATGAATCTGTGTGAGAGAGTGTTAACATTCATTAGGAGGAGGATAGATAACGTAGCAGATATAGAAAAGATGGATTGATAGATACATTTTTAAAAAAATCCATAATGATGAAACATCTGTTCTCCTTATATTTTTCAACTTTTTTATGTCAAATAAAGCGAAGACAAATCGGTTGACACATTTTAAAAATAATGTCTTAAAAACTTTTATTGTATATACATTGCAGGATCACAAAGCTGAAACACCTTTTGGCAGTATTGATATCCTTGGTTCAGAGGTATCAATCTATAAAAATATAAAAGCATTTTAGTTTAAAGATGTTTTATCAGTTCTTCTTGTTGAACTGAATTACTTTTTGGTTTTTACTTTTCCTCGTAGGTGGAAGCAGGTGAACATCGTACGATCCTGATCACTTCACGGGTAAAAGATTTTAATCTTGTTTGCAATGTCCATTAACACATCACACAATGTCAACAACTGCTAATAACAATAACACCTTATTTTTTTTCTCCTTCATAGTTACAATTTGGCACAAATAAAATTGTGAGTACTAACCATGTAACAAATACTAAACTTCAGGCGGATTATGATGATGTTCGACAGATATTTTGTCAGATTTTCTATTTTTTCAGAAATTTCAGTAATTCTATGAATGAACAAATAAATTTGCTGAGTTTGAACCCATCGGACTTTTTTAAAAAATTGGATAAAAAAATGTGATGGAAAATCTGATCGTCTAAATGCGCCTTTATAATCTTGATGTTTATAATTATTTTGTGACCATCATCATCGTTGTTGTCTCCAATTTGCCATAACATGATTCTTACAAAATTCCCTTATCTCCAGTGGGCAAAATCTTTAAAAAGTCTCTCTGGAGGAGTGTTTTTTATTGAAACAGCATTTGATATTGCTTGCCATTTTTACAGAAAACATTCCTCCTTGTAGCCTTTTTGGAGATTTTGCCCACTGGGTCTGGAAGTCTGTTGTAAAGTTCTATTGTCAGTACTTTTAAGTTGAGTTATCTAAGAGTGTGTAAAGCTAACAAGATCTTTTTTATTTGAAAGAATGAGGCATTACATAACCATTACCTCAGTTAACCCAGACAGAAATAACAAGGTTTTCACCGTAAACTAGTGATGATTGCATCTTGTTACATTAACCTATAGATAACTGTAGTTTGTTTTGTAGTCACTTTGATCACATGACATTAAATAATTACTGTGCATTGGTTGTAATATGTCATGTGATCAAAGTGAGTGCATGATAAAATTCCCCTATTGAAAAGATCATAGAAAAAATGTACAAGAAGTTGTTATAGTAGGCTTCCAGACCAGGGAATTTTCGACTGAAAAAAGTTGCAATTATTGTGTGAAATCCGTTAGATTTTTTAGATTTCATTTCTTTAACGTGAAGCTTTACCGTCATGGTTTTATTAATCTCCATCAGAGAATGTATACCTTTAAGTTTCTTCAATTATTATTTACAGCCAAGTCCCTTTTCATTAAAATTATTTGCCCAAATCCCAGTGGGCAAAATCTTCAAAAATCTATGAGGAGGAGTGTTTTCTATAGGAATGGCAAGCAATATCGCCTGCTGTTTTAGTAGAAAACGCTCCTCCACAGAGACTTTTTGAAGATTTTGTCCACTGGCATGCCCAACCTGTTACTATGTTCTCATTTTTATATCATTGTTTTACCTTATAAATAGATGGAAGGGAACAAGCTAGTGCTTCGTTGTAACCTTGATTCGGAGCTCAATGATTGGTTGGCTGCTCTCAAAACAATGGCAAGTATTGAACCACTGCCAGAAACATTCAAAAGGGAAGGAAGTCTAAAGAAAAAACAGGTAATACACATGAAACGGTGTGACGAAAAATATTCAAGATGAAATATCTGAAAATTGAATATAGTGTACTTACCGTAAAGTGAGACCACAGATAACTGAGACTTTCCTTTTAGTGGGACCGAATCGGCTGGTCCCTTGAAATTTATTTCATGAAAGTTCCACTTAAGTAGGACATTCGTTAAAAGTGGAAACGATTTCTTCGGTCCCTTGAAAGTCCCAGTTAACAGGAGTACACTGTACTGAAAATTCGATGACAGTTGGAAAATTTCATTTATTTATTTATTTTATTATTTATTTATTTATTTTATTATTTATTTATTTATTTTATTATTATTGTTATTTTGATAGAAAAACCACAACGTTGTTATAATCGATCTTGGTTCCGCCACCGTTCGAGCTGGTCTTTCAACAGATAGTGAGTTTTATGTTTGAGGATGTTGACATAATAATAAACGATTCAAATTTTTTGAATTGCCCTCAAATTGTTTAGCAAAAGAATGAAAATTGTCCCTAAAACTGTTGCTGTAACTGTTTATAATTGTGTATAATTTCATATACTTGTTATAATTGTTATATTATAATCATGTTATAATATTATGTTATATATTTAATTATGTTATATTGTTATAATCATATACTATCATACTTCATATAATTTGAAGAGGACATTCCTTGAGTTTGTTCAGTTTGTTCTTTGAAAAATTGTGTTCTTCTTCATTTCAATCGTCGGAAATTGGTTATTCGTCTCATTAAATTGTCCCGGGAAATCATTCTATCAAAAAATTGTTTATTATTTGGAAGAAATATCGCCCTGATTGGATATTTTGACAATTGTTTATTCCTCTTTGTGGCACTTTTGTTCAAGTGAGTGGATATTCATGAATTTTTTTTTTAGCTCTTCCTGTCCTGGCTTTTCCTGCTGCATTTTCGGTGAAACGCCAGGAAACCAGGTAAAAATTGTTGATCCGATCGCAACCTGTTTATCAGATAATTTCGGATGCTAGATTTATTTACAATTTGTATATTATATAGAAATGGAAGAAGGTTTACCGAAGCGGGCTTACCCGATCCCCATTCTTGCCGGTGTGGCTTTGAAGCGTTTTATCCAGCCAATCGGAAAGATGCAAAAATTGTCTATCCAATAAAATCTACGTTAAAAGTTGATAAGGTATCATCGATTATATATCTTCAAAATCTTCAAAAGTCTACGAGTAGGAGTGTTTTCAATAGGAGTGACAAGCAACATCGCCTGTAATCTCTATATCGCCTGTATTCTCTATATCTCAAGTCTTAAACATCTTTATTTTCGATTTTTTATTTTAGTAAAGGAAAGCCAGGGAATTTTTTTTCTGAAAATGAGTGGTCACCACCCTGCTAAAGAAATAAAAAAAATTGTATTCCCTGTATGGGATGTGCTGGATAATTTAAATAGTGGATTTCGTTTTACTAGCAAACATCTGTCAATACTTTCTGATTGCCTTACATTGAACTTTCGTAATTCTACCATTTTGTCTCTTTCTTAGATGCTCGAATTACATGTATTATATGAATTCCATGAGGTTACTGTAGTCCCTATATTTCCAGAATCTTTCTTCGTTATTATTATTATTATCATTATATATGTTTAGCATTCTATAAAAGCTCGTTATCTGCCTGGTTTCCTGGAGAAAGTGTTTCATGATTTGGATGTTGAATCTACAGACGCCGTGGTAAGATCAAACCCTTCTCTAGTCTCATTCAGTCCACGAATTATTAATATTCCTCATCGTTTAAGTATTAACTACCTTCTCGGCCGCTGTTACGTTGGCCCAAACTTAAGGCATACCGAACTACCCGGGGTATCACTTATTTTGAGCTCGAAGACTCAGGACAAGTCACAGCGTGTTACATACTTTTGAATAATGCGGACAAGAAATGTTTATTTTTATTTTGAACTTATAATATTTATTACTCGCGCCTCCATTAATTTACTGACCATGGAAAGTTAGCTGGTCTGTATATTATTCTGACAATTCTTTATCGTTTTCAAAGCAAAACATTAGGAGAGAAAAAGAAGTGCAACGAAGATGATAAAAACGTATTCTTTAATATTTCTAGTTATTTCAAAACATTTCTTGGTTGTATCTACCTTTTTCCTCACAGACACTCTGGTAAACTGTTACGAGAGGTGTCTCTTGAAAAGACCCTGGGTAGTTCGGTATGCCTTTAAACGCCGGTTCTTTTAACGCTGTTTTATGTTGTCGTTATTTTTGAAAAACCGGCGGTTACACCTTCATAGAAAAAAAACACTTTTAAAATTTAGCGCCATTAAGGTGTAAAAAGGGCGGATAAGATAGTGGAATGATAAACAAATAACGTTTTGTGAATTCCCAAATACAGCGAAACCTCTTTATATCCCATATAACGGCCTCCTCGTTGCTGTTGAAAACATCTGTAGAAACAGATGCCTTTTCAAATTGAACTTCACACCTCTACTAAATAGACACCTCTTTTTCTGGAACACTTTTTATGTTCCCGATGGTGTCAGCCATAGAGAGGTTTGACTGTATTTTTAAAAGGTTGGGATGTAATACTGTCTGCCACTGTTTATCTCTGTTTTAATTTCCAGGTCATTATCAGCTGTCCGAGGTTTATGGGCCCTAAAGATAAGGAATTCATTTTGAATTACATGTTTAGCGAAATGAACATACAAGCCGTGTATATGGAACAACAGGCCTTGTTTTCCCTGTTTTCGTACGGTGTCACTACAGGATTAATAGGTTCGTATAAAAGAGGCCTTTTCACACTGTGTAAATTTAGGATCATGTTTTTCTCCACATTAGCGGCACTACATCCAATCCACTAATTCTTGAAAGTTGAACCGAAATTTTCTGTTCGTTTGTTTGTTTGTTTGTTTGTTGCTTCTGCACAAGCTTTTCCAGGGCTTGAATGGACCACATCATAATCGATTCTGTTTCTACATTAGTTTCTACATTTCTACATTATTCTACATTATTAAATTGATTTTGCTTCTTTCCCAAAATCGAAAATTTTGAAGAACGAAAAAGGACATGTTTCTATTACAAGACATGTAATTTTTTGCCCTCCTACCAAGTTGAATCAGCAAAATGTTAGAAAAAATTTGTTATTAGACAGAATCTACCCCTTATACCTCTTCAATACATAATACCACGATGGAGTGCAAACAATCACTAAGAATGTCTCAACGGAGGTAATGAAAAGTTTCCATGAACAAAACTGATATTCTCGCTACTATTATTATGAAGCGAGTAGTTGCATGATTTATTAAAGAGATAACTGAAAAAGGGGAGCGCCCATCTAAAGATCGTTGTCCGCGACAAGTTTTTCTAACTTCTTCATTCTCTTTTAGTTGACATCGGTGATCACTTGGATGTTTTACCGGTTATCGAAGGTAACTTATCGGGAAGAAATCGGGGTTTAAAAAACGTCGGGGTGGGGATGATTATGTCGGTGAAAAGTTTAGTCACTTTCCCCCATTTTGTTTTACTAATTAAGGGTCTGGTACGTACCTTTTCAACGTAAGAGCGATTTGCATATATGGCACATTCACTTATGTCTAACAACATGCGATTGTAAAAGTTTTTGAACGTCACTTGTTTTCGTTTGAAAGAACGAGGCAATACCCAACAGTGTTCTCGTTTACCCAGACAGAAACAACGAAGTTTTTAACACAAACTATTGATGATCAAAGCGTGGGGAAATTACAACAACACGCTTCTCTTAAAACTAAAGGAAAATGCCTGAACTTGCTAAAACCGGTCCCCTACATTTGCGAAACGAAGACACCAAGGACAATATAGTTGCCAGTCTTATTCATGAAATTATTTGAAATGTTATGACGTCATTTTTGTAGGTACTGTTATTGAAAAAGGCGCAGCTAGTTTACCATACGCTGGTCAGCAAATTACCGAATACTTGGGCAAACTTCTAACGGAGAACGGACACAGGTATTACAATCTTCTAAAAGTTCGTGAAATATGCTGAGTCATTTCTGTACTACTTTATGTATCACTGGCCGCTGTCAGTTGACACTGAGAACGCAAGAACATGCGATGCGGCACAGCGCCACGAAGCAATGGTGTTTTTTTTCATCACATTGAAGATTTAAGATTAACAAGAGTGTTTTTTTATTGAAACAGCAGGCGGTATTGCTTACCATTCCTATCGAAAACATTCCTCATAGACGTTTTGAAGATTTCACTGGGAAACTTCCGCCATCTCGAACATTTGACTCGGTTCCTTGAGAGTTCGAGATACTGGCAGCTAAATAGTAGTTGTTGCGAACATTTTTCATGTTTTATTCCAGGTTTTTCTCGGACATGGAAAGTTTCATCGTTCGGTATGTCAAAGAACTGGTACGTCTGATTACCTTATTGTTGTTGTTGTTGTTGTAGTTGTTATTGACCATAGATGATTGAATTATGATGAGTAATGGAAGAAACATGTCACGAGACAACTTTACGCCTGGAGCGTTGCCGCCCTTATTATGGTCGTGTTTAGCTGAATACTGTATAATTCTACAACATTCTTTTGTGTGTTTGTTAAGTGCGGCGTAAGATTTCCTCGCCGCAAATATGTGAAGAGTCTTTCTCCTTTCTTCAGATTGCAGAAGCGTCATCCGATTTTGAAGAAGATATGATGTCGTCACCCAAACCGGTCGATGTCGATATAGAGAGGTTTCATCTGCCGGACGACAGAAGGTGACGTACTTACATGAACTCGTTCGAGCTTTCAATGTGGTGTACACGTCTTTCTTCTATAAAAGAACATTCAACTGTTTTGAAACCTTCGAACAAAACTTTGATGTTATGAAGCCTTTGAACTTTGTCTTAACTATCAAGCTTTGAACCCTGAAAATGTTCTCCATTCTTGGCTATAATTAGTAAATATAACCATTGAAGTGTAACAAAAAAATGCACCTCTACAGATATGGCCACTTTGTTGTGAAGACCAAAAAAGAATTGGGAGACAAGTACTACTATGCGGGATTTTCCGGAGTAGGGATTTTGGAAAATTTTGAAGTGTTCATACAAACCTTCTTCAGTCATGTGTTCTTACACCGTTTGCTCTTATACAAAAAATAAATAATAAAACGTTAAGGTCTGATTTTGATTTTGTTTTTTTGTTTTTTAGAAACATTCGTGTTGGCAATATGAAGTACCGCTGTGTGGAAGGGTTGTTCAACCCAGGGCTATGGGGAAAGGACGATATACCGTTACAAAACGTGATCGAACGGTCCATAAAGGCGTGCGAAATTGACATGCGCAAGGAGTTGAGTAAAAATATTTACTTATCTGGCGGCTCATCCTGTATCAAAGGTAAGCGGTTGAATTCATCTGTCGTACTTGGCGCTTCTTTGGATTTTTTTTATTCATCAATGGAATGACTTTTATTTAAGTTCTAACTGCAAAGCGTCTTACATTTTGTTTTGTTTTATGTTTCCCCGGACTGTTCGTTCGTCATCCTATAGATCTTGCGCAATCAAAATTCGATAAATAAATTTCCCGAACGAACGAACGGAGTGGCTTCTTGACAACAAGTTCGTTCGTCAGTCAAAGATTTCACATGTGCATGCTCCCTATTGTTTAGAATTAAGTCGACGATTGGAAGAAGAATTGAAATTATGTCTACCAGACTCCACGACTATACAGGTGCTCCGTTTGTCTTGATCTATTATTTTTGTTAAAAGATTTTTTAACAAACTTTGTTTGGTTCATCGAGTGTTCAAAAAGCGATTGTTGACGTGTTCGGAGTTATGGTAAATTTTCAAAATATTTCAGGATGCGGTCACTTCTCCAATAAACGCCCACCTCTTAAACGCCTCCTCCCATTAAACGCCCCTCCCATTAAACGCCCTTCAATAAAGCTCCATTGTTTTCTTCTGGTAAACGTCTTTCCTGGTAATCGAGAAGTCTATAAATGCCTTTATAGGTGACCACCCCATTAGAAGATTTACTGTAACCTAGGAATTCTCAGATACACCATTTTCGTATTTCAGTTTAAACGCCAATATACAGTATGTCATAACGAGGCTGGGTTGGATATTTGGCGAAATATCGACGTCTAAAAGCAATTCGAAAAAAGTGTATTTCAGCTATTTCTTATTACTTATTTATTAGATTACAGCTTCAGAGCATCGTTTGAACGCGGCTTTTAAGGGCGCAACAGTGGTTGCTGGGCTTGATAATTTTAAGGACTTGTTGATTACGCGCGAAGAATGGAACACGACTGGTATTGAAACGTTGAAAAAATGGAACTGTTAGCACATCGTAAAGTTTGTATTGATCTTTCAGTGAAATCTCCATAATTACGAACTCTCATCACAGTGGAGTCTCTATCAAGGGAACACCATTGGTGCATAAGAAAGGTGCCGACTTTATAGGGACGTCCTATTTACGGAGATGTCCATGCTTTTTTTCATTTATTGTGTGCATTGTGAACCACAACCACCTTGAGGCTAACAAAACTAATAGTGTCCGAAAAGGTAATTCAGAAGTCATAGCAACAGGATATTTGGATCCGTCATGACAGCCAAAGTAGCGAGATTTAATTATTTCAAAATAATTAGTGACGTAAGTCGGAACACAGAATGGAGATGTGCGCTTTATAGAGACTTCACTAATGAGGGTTTGACTGAAAATCCATCCATCCGTACATCTTACACGGACATTTACGTGTGTATGCTATATATTGATTCCCCTCCCCTTCAGTGCACGTTACATGGAAGATTCTACTGTATTCAATTTTAAATTTTGTTTTTATACGATTTGCAAAGCAAATTCTGCAACCGCCTGCTATGAGTTGTCTGGTAAGGTTATATATCAAAATAATAACCTTCAAAACGAAAGCGAAAGGGGAAATAAAAATCGAAAGTCTCTTCAAAGGATGCTAAAAAGTTTATTTTTGTTACTCTTTATAATGCCTTCCCGCCATTATAGTTCAACAGACAATTTCTCCTCCACCTTAAAGTTTATGGTGCAAACCTTATAAATTTTGTCTGGGTTAGCGAGGTTATACCTTGTTCTTCAGGGTTGCCAGCGTCCTGGACAACCTAGAAAATTCCTGAGTTCTTTTTAAATTTGCCTGGAAAATCCTGGAATTTTACTGATGCATTTCCTTGAAAATTGAGAAAAATGACCATTTGGGGTGAAATTTTGGCTGCAACCCTGTTTTCTTTTCTGCGGAGGAGTGTTTTTTTATCGAAACAGCAGGCGATTTTGCTTGCCATTCCTATAGAAAACACTCCTCCTCATAGACTTTTGCGAACTGGGATGCTGACGTTTTTCAAGATGGCCGCTTGGAAGATTGTTTCCAAGAGCATTTCCATAAATGTTATTTTTTTTATATTTGCAATGTTTTGTTTATATTTTGTTATAACAAAATTGAAAAATAATAAATATTATTTTGTTGTTATTAATTTTTTTGACGTCGTTCTGTGGGCAACGAAGGGTTTCGTGTTTTTGAAGAAAAAGAACGTTTCGTCAAATTTAAGCCAAGTTTCGCGTAACGTTCAGGCTTTCTCTCGCAAAAGTTTCTGTTTTTGAAGAAAATTGAAGCCAAACGTCAAGTAACGTTCAGGCTTATTATGTTACTATGTTACTTACATTCAAGTTTTTCAGAAACATTCCAAAGCTTGAAAAAAATATTTGAGGCTTGCTTGTTCTTAAAGTGGCTACGACATGAATCACGTGATTGTTGTGTTACTTTACTTTTTTTTGTTACCCTCAGCCATAATATTATTGCATCTCTCGCCTCAAATTGATTTTTGGTACTGCGCCATACATCTTAAGATCACGTCATTCGTGTCGTAGCCCCTTAAAGGTGTTTTTAGTTTTTGGACAAATCTCAAAGCCTAAATGATATTCTTATAAACAGGTTCTAATATTATTAAAAAAGGTGTAGTCGTAACAGTACAGAATTTGTAGACAGAACGTAGAGGCTTCATCGAAAACAATAGGTTAACACAAAAAACGGAATTAAAGATAGGCCCAATGAGAACTCTTCGTGTTGCTTTGTGTCAACCTCGACCTCAGGGCTTCTTGTCTTTTGCCTGTCCAGTACATCGTAAAGACAGGAAGTCGTGGGGTTGTGGTTGGCTTTCTTAAGCTTCGTGTATCTTCGTGTTGCTAGCTCTAAAAGTGAAAATCCAAAATATATGAATAAACTGGGAGTCTGGGAATACTGTGGAGTAGATTGGAAACAAGGATGGTAGTGAAAGTTAGTAAAAAACGTATTCTCAGATACTTGCACATCTTAATAGAGTGAAAACATTTTTCAGGGACACAGGCCGGTTTATAGTGTTCGCGCCATTTTGAGCGAATGCTATATTGAGCATGCGCGAATGTTATTTATAGAGACATTTCATTATCATTCTCTGGTTGCTGCGACCAGCAATAAAGTAGGAAATTCAACTTCTGATTAACAGAATTGCTAAATTTAACAAAATTTTTAAGAAGAGTCTGTTAAATGATGTGTTGTACGTGCTTCCGTGATCGAATTAATGGAATCAAATACGGTTATTAATTTAGAAAAGGTGGAAATGACGCGCACTCACAATTACATCAGTCCTCCAATATCACTACTGGAATAAACAGTGAAGCAAGAAGCAGATATAAAAGCAAGTTGAATGATGGTTGAATTTTATGAGTCTGGTAAATGGCGTGCTAGCGTGGTTTCAGTTTCGTGTGCTGCCATTTGTAGGGACAAAGCTGTCTTGTATTTCTTATTAAAAAAATACATTCACGTTTTTATTCAAAGTTTTATTAAGGTGTGAAGCGAGATACTTACCGCATCATATTGATAAATAATTCCCAGAAACCAGTTTATAAGAAAAATCTAATGCCTTCGTTGGTGAATAAAATTTTTTTGTGGGTATAAATTTGTTTTCGTGGGTTCAAAAAATTTTTCTTGGGTCCTTTTCTTTTTCTTTTGCCTGTTCCTTTTTTTTCTTTTTTTTTCTTCTTTTTTTTAATGGTAGTTGCACCCGGTTTGCTGCGTGTTAAGTTCTGGTTGTTACTCGTTTTCAGTTGCTAAGATGTAGGGAGCATTTGAATCTGTAAGCAGATTTCTAACCTTATTTTCTTAGACACTTTTCTTAAGATTTCTTTCGCGAACATTGAAACAACATTTTTTAATCGAATGTCAGATCCAGTGAACACTCCTCTTCAAAAACAAATTTTTACATTCAACATTACATTTGAAAAAAAAAAGTGTCATAGAAAGGACTGATTTAGTAAATGAGTTGTTTACCAGACTCGTAAAGAAACAGGATATATAAAGCCAGTTTTATACTAAACAGGTATTCCTTTTGTCTATTGTTCCTGTTTCTTGCTTTTAACTAAATTCCTCCAAAAGCGTCCGCAGAATATTCAGCAAACCAATGAATTGACTCAATTGAATTAGTGATCACGTGGAAAAAACAATAGCGGATCTGTGGTCTATATTCCATCTAGTGGAAAACCGATTTAAAAATTGCAGAACTAAAGTTTGCGAATCAGAAGGCAAGAATTGGAAAGGAAACAGATTTCTATTGAATTTCCAGGATTGAAGAAGATTAAGTTTGAAAATGTCAAAAAAATTCCCAAACTTTAATTCCGCATTCTTTTATAGGCGGGCTTTTATATAGCGAGTGCTTATTATTCCAAAATCAGGAAATTCACTGAAGAAAACGAGACTAAAACAAACTTTTAAATAAAATGGAAACAAAAGATTCTAGCATAAAAATTATCTATTATATTAAAGGGGTTACGACACGGATCACGTGATATTATGAATTATGGTGCCGCACCAAAATTCGATTTGAGGCAAGAAGAAATGAACACAGAGATAAGAGAATAGAAATAGCTATATAAACAGCAGAATTCTTATTTTTCATAACAAATTAGCTTTATTGAAATAATAATACAAATTGTTACTTATTTTAACATAGAAATCACCAATCTACACGCCATGTTATACATTTTGTACAAATATTTCAAAAAATTTCAAACGTCTTCGTTTTCTTGTGCTTTAAAACACCATCCTTCATTTTTTGTACAACTTCTGTACTTTCATTTCGTCTTGCTTGCTAAAAACAAAATTAAGGCCTTGGAGCTACGAAAACTTCGAAATTCATCTGCAGCACGAGCATCAAAACAAGCCACTATTTTTTTCACGAACAATTAGCAAGGGTAAAGATCAAGAATTAGCAGACACGAGATTTGGCCAGCTAAAACTTATATAGCTATAGCTAATATTCTTTGTTTCGCTTTATATTGCTTTCTTTAATAAAGCAACCTTTACCAACTTACTGGTTCTTTTCGCTAGCTCGCAAGCACGTTCAATTTGGTTCCTCCAGCTGGTCTGCAGATTTGATGAGTATTTTGAAATGCGATAACACTACGAGCGCCAGGGAAAAAGTAAACAAAAACACAGAAATCACGTGATTCATGTCGTAGCCCCTTTGATTATATCTTAAAAGTTTTTCGAAATGACGCTTACTGGAGGGAGGCGCTTAAAAGAGGAAATTATGACTGAATCAATGGTATATTTTGTTTTATGCCAAATGGCTCTTGTTTCATATAATTCGAGGTTACAAATACGAGAATTATTCGTCAAGTTATCAAATGGGAAGTCATTCAAACTGTTCAAACATTACTATTGTACTTCTTTCATGGAAATATAAAGATCCGGATACATTAGGATAAATTTAATATTGTTTCGTATTCTATGCATTTATTAATTTTTTATTTCATTGGATTTCTGCGTAAACAGTAACAATTATAATCGTCCTTGTTTTTCTTGTTTTTCTTGTTTTTCTTGTTTTTCTTGTTTTTCTTCGTTTTTTCTTCGTTTATTTTTATTTTTCCTTGCATGAAATGCGGAACTTGCCACATTCGGGCAAAAACAGTTTGGTTATTTACTCGTCTTCGACAGTTTTGACCTAAAAAGCAAATTAACAAATTAAAAATAATTGTTAAGTACGCTCAAAGCCATGCTATCAAAAGTTATCCACACTGGAAGCATGGAGCTGTTATTGTTTGACCATACTCCTGTTTTGTTATTGATAAGAATGAACAGTCTTAAATCTACTACATTTCTTACGAAAGTCTTTAGGATTTGACAATTTTCTATAATCTGTGCCTTCAACGGTCACAATTACGAGCAATTTAAATCTACATCGCATAATTACGAGCAATTCACAAGTATCTGTTGAAACTACAAGCAATTTATACTTATCTGTCGGAATTTCGAACAACATATACGTTCTGTCGTAATTACAAGCAATTTGAGTGTACCTGTTCTTGTTGTTGCGGTTCTTGTGGTGTTAACTGCTGAGGATGAGGTCCATTCGCAGTCGTCGTCTGTGCGATGCTTTCATTAGCTACATCTTCTCCATTATCATCGTATGTGGAACAAGTTGCACGGCTGTCGGCGAAAGTGCTACTTCTTGTTTGAGCAAACACGTCAAAATCAGCGTCTTCAGCATGACGTGTTATCGAAAATGACGTTGTAAAATCGCCCAAATCAATTAGAGAAGGATCGCTGAAAAACACGTTTTAATAGACTGAAGTTATGAAGATAAAAAATGATAAAAATAACAAGGAAAAAAATAAAAAGTAGTACCTGGTTGTTGCTTGGGGACTCGTTTCCGTAGCAACAATATCCTAAAACAGAAAGTTTAAGAAATGAAAAGAAACATAATGGCAGATTCTTTAGAACAAAATGAAAGTCATTTCTTACACCTACACCATTCGATTCACTAACGATGAATTTTCGATTTCGCTCGTATCGATCGTATCGAATGAAAACGTTATTCAAATCATTATTGATGAGAAGTAGCACGCCTGAAACAAAATATACCCAAAATACAATCGAAATAATTTTGTAAACATTCGAATAATTCAGAAATCTTTGCAATAATATATACCTGTCACTTCTTCGTTAGCGATGCGATCGGCAAGCTGCGCAATACGTTTTTGCATTTCACGGCATGTTTTGTTCAATTCCTACAAAAGTGAGAAAGTCTTGAACTGAGAGATTCATGTGAACTAATGTTAAATTGTGTTTTCATTTAATATGAAATTAAATCGACAAAAAAAGGCCAAGGAAAATACACTTTCAAGAAATCAATTACTTTCACATACTTTCGAATCTCTCTCAATCCACCTTAGCACCATCCTTTCTGGCTACTAACGGCACCTAATCATGCAGAAGATGTGAAATTCAATTACAACTAATAATGTGTAATCACTTTGTTGTTCCTGACCAGGTTCTAACCGGACCAGCATTTCTGATAACACACGAACATTGCTTTCAACAATATCAAGTTCGTTACGTATTTTTTTCATTTGTTTTGTTGTGGGATTAATGACCCGACTCAGTTTTTGATCTCTCAATGGTAGTGCAGCAGAAGCTACCCCTGTGTGCTGAACAGCTGGATTACGTGGACGCACTGCCTGCATAAAAAAACATACAAAATACTTTAACAATACCCTGTTTCTCACTTGCTCAACAAACATTGCGAAAGATATTCTTAACAAAATGGACAAAAATAGTCCTTTTTACAAAATGCATGCAAAATTTAAATTCTGTTTTTTGCTAGTTGTTGGTTGTTTCAGATGCTTTTGTTGACTTGCATTGCTTTCTTGAAGTAGGTAGAACGGATTAGTCCCCATGTGGATGTCCATGTGACCTGCTGTTCTTAAAGGCACTGCTTTCCTGCCTTAGGACAAGTTGACGTTTAGGACGCAAAACTCTGGGCTCCATCACTGGAAGAACATTCCAAAAATAGGGAGCACGATTCTGTATTTTTTCGAAGAGATTTTCAATTTCTCAATATTTTTAATTTCCAGCTCATTGGCAATAAAGCTTTTCTATCATTTTTGCTATCTGCGAATATATTCACTTTATTTCAAACAATTTTGCAAGCAGTATTATTTTGCAACTTGTTCTAAAGAGTAGAAGTGATCGATAGAACAAATTCCAATGTCCAATCTTATGGTATCTTCGATTTCTGTTTTTCTGGTATTTCTGAAATGCTTTTCTTGTAGCCATCTATCTGCCAATCTGATGTAAGGTCAGGAGTTGGTTGTTTGAGATTGTTGACCATTGTGTCTTGCATCAAATCCACCTTGTCTATATCATTTTATTTTCTGTTTGTTACGAATCAATGTGACATTACTTATCTGAAGATAAAGGATTGGTTTGAGAATCTATAGTTAAATTCATAACTGCTTTATTTTGATTTGTTTATTTTGGGAAATCAGTCGTTTTAATTGTTTACAGAAATATTTGATATATTATTTACTATTATTATATATTCCTTATTTGTTTTCGTTTTCGTATTTATTTTAAATTTGTGAGATTACGTATGTATGGCGTATGCCTTATTTTTATTATTGTTAATGTTTACCCAAGATTGCCTTCGATTTAGTAGCTGGCATGTCTCGGCCAAGATTTGAACCCTGTCCTCCCGCACTGAAGGCGAGCACTCTACCACAAGGCCACCAGTCTTGTACAAGTAATACATAGAATTACAAATGAGATATTTTATTTTATTATTGCCGTATGTTGGTCTATGTTAGGATGTATTGCTCAAATTATTCCCATTTCCAATGTTTCCACATTTAGGACAGTTATTTTAATCCCGAGTATCTGTTGGAATGTAATATTGTTTTATATATTTGAATATATAAATATAAGGATTTTTATAAATTTTTTGCCATTTTGTAACAGATGTCTAACTTGATATTCATTTAGTGATATATTAATTGACCATGACAATAAGGAGAAGGGAAAACCCTTTTCTAATCATAAAGTGATGGAGATCGTTCTCACTTTCAATACTTTTCTTTATAGGTTCAAATTTTTAGTTTAAGGTTTTTGCTTTTCACGGTTTACTTTCGTTCTTTCAAATTTTTTTGTTTCCTCAAATATATATAATATATATTATATAATATATAGTATATGTATATATATAATATATGTATGATTACATGTCACTGCTGTCTTTATGCATTACTTTTCAGAGGTGGTATCACGTAACATCTAACATCTTCTAATTTTAGGCCAACTATATATTTTTCAGGTTTATAGTCTTGTGTTTTAGGTATAATCAAATCTTTCTTTTACAGGTGTAAGGTCTTTGACATTTTAATCCTTTTTAATGTAAGATTTGTCACACATGCAGGGAGGATGCATGTTTAATATTTTTTATACACTGTTTGTGTTAAATCATGAACACAATTAACTTCTCTTGTTTTCAGCTTAATCATGTGTAATCTCCTTCTCTTTCAGATTATTTATTTTCTTCATCATAGGAGAAAATCTTTCTATTTCAGTTGACATATATTGCTTTTAGTACTTTTAGGTTATGTTCGTTCGTTTAAACCTCTCAATTTCTGATTTCTAGTCATCCAACATTATCATTTATCTCCATCATTTATCTTCATCCTGTTTATCTCCATCATGTTTACCTTAATGCTTATTGTTCTTCTTGATATGTGGCATGTGGCATACCTGTCGACACTATATCAATTTTAGTTTGATAAGCATAGAAGAACTGAATGTATTTACTGTCCATCAAACGTTAAAACATGTCTATCTGTAACAAAATAAGTTCAAATATATACACCATACACTTTTAGACCTTTGATCTCTATTCTTTAACTAAGCTTAAAAAATTGCAAGTCTGTCAGCCATATGTCTGAAAAATATGTTTGTTTCTTTGACATATTAGTATTATTTAATTTTCTAAAATCAAAAATGAAGATTAAAATACACCATAACTATAATGACTTCAAGAAAATGCATTTAAAGAGGGAGGGGCGGGAATACTTGTCTCTCGCGATGCCCTCACGGTTTTTTCGACAGTAAAAAAGGCTTGAAGATAGCGCTGCTGTTTTGGCTTGGAAGCAGTAACTGCGAGTTTTTAATCCAGAGGGTGATGAGTTTGCCAAGTATTAGAGAATATCAGAACATATTTTGAAATACATTTTTACAACTTTAAAATAGTGAGTTTGTTGTCATCTTCCTCCCTCTTGTTCAAATCAAGTTTTCCTTATGTCAACGTTGAACTAGCGAACATGTTGAATTGATTTACAAGTTTTCGGTTGCTCCATTGATAACAATACGAGTATCTGAAGGTTTATCCTCACTATACAACGCTCTGTAGAAAAGCCCTTTTGGATGGATTAACGAGACATAAATTAACTGTAACTTCGCTTATCTCAATACAATCGATGTTTTTACTATACAAACTTAGGTGAAGAGAAACTTTCAGATGGTTTGGTACTTCCAGACCATAATCATTAGAATATTCTCTGGTGTGGTGGAGTGGCGGAGTGGGATGGTACCTTGACGAGATAGAAGAAAAAACCTATTTATTTATTTATCTTATTTTTTTGACTTCAGGGGATCGCTCATATGGATGTAAACTGACCTGGTAATGCAAGACAAATTTCATCTCTCATTCATATTAAGAAGCTGACCCGCTTAACCTAGCTGAACGTTTTCATACGTGGCCGCATGAGGGGTGCCAACCCGGTTAACGGGGCTAACTGGGTTAGGTGGACTGCATTATTTTCAACCTATCGCATGAGAATATTTCAGTCTCGTAAATGTCACATGATGGAAATTTAACACTCCATTGTTATTTTCCATCCAAATAAAAAAGACAATCATCCGTTAAGAAGGGAGGTCATGTTGAGCAATCTCATGATACAATTTCAGCGTACTTTGCAGAGATCTCTGTTAGACAAAGCAAGATCTGAGTAGAATGGGCTGAAATTTTCTCTTTTCATCACCCCCGTTATTATTAAACACTAAACAATGGCAATATTAAGGTTCGATACTATATACAAACTCAATACTATTTCTGTCGCAAATATAAATCTATACATGTCTCTCAAAATTTGAAAGATTGACACTTTATTTCACAAAATGAAATCTTCTAAATAAAGAAAATCCAGGACCTGATTGACACTTAAATTGAAGGTTTTACGATGTCATGACGTCATTATGATAAAATATTTCCAATTTGTTAAAATGTAGAAATCGTTATTGTTATTGTTATTGTTATTTTAGAAAAACACAATTAAAAATATCGTGCTAAAAATAAAAACGACGTTCTAAAAATGGCTGCCGCGTTTATCTTCGTTATTTTTTACTAAAAACAAAGCTTCCATCGAGACATTTTACCACGTTTACCCTACTGTTTGTGTTCAGGAAACTACCTTAACAATGTTGAGCATATTTTTTCTTATACACGTGAATACAATAAAAGACGAACGTCTTATAGCACATGACGTCATTAGTGACAAATGAGCCTGCAATTACAAGTTTGGTATATTTTTAATTTTGCGACATATTTTATTGATTTCTGAAAAATTTGTGAAATATAGTGTTGATATAAGTGAAAAAGACCTTTTTTCATCGTTGTGACATTTCGTGTGGATTTTGACATATTGTGATGAGTTTCCGACATGTAATGGTAACTGTGGTATATAGTGTTGCTCGTGACACCCAAACATATTCCCAAACATCACATTTCAATTCAGTCATAAATAATACCGCGAACACCATCATTACGTCAATAGTATCGAATGCCCATAGAACAACATACCATAGAAACTAAAACGTAAACAAGAACAATAACAAAAGAAAAATACTTTTTGCATTAAAGTAGAATAGTGGGTCTAATAAATTTAAGTTTTGTTTGTGTGCTTATCGTTCCCTTCCCAAGTCACAGGCAGTGAACACGGGAGGTCGTTGCTAAAAGTATGGTTAGTTCGTAGAGCTGATAGAGCGTGGTTTCAAAAACCAAACCACGTGTACACAGCACTTCACAGCACCATATACGTTCATTAAGGTACAGTTTGACCAAACTACATTATTGACACTACCAAGCCACGATTATCCACTCACAGAACTTAACAAAAAAACATTATAAAAACGCAACAGGAAAAGGAAAATGCAGCACACACCCACACACACGATACAATTCCAGTTTGAACGCCTACTAAATCTTTTTATTTCACACCTTATTTTCACACACATACCACACCAAAAATTCATTAAGCACTTCTCCTCTATGCATATTGACCACTGATGCTGCAACCTCGTTCACTGAAATAGACTGTGAACTTCGTTCACTGAAATAGACTGGGAAATACAGTGAAGAAGAATGCCAGAAAATAGCGAAGAAGAAGGTTCTTTAGATTGGCAAGGAAATTATAATAGCAAAGAAGGAACTGTAAAATATGAACTAGATGCCCTTCAGGCTAACGGATTTCTGCACCATTAACTGATCTTTTCCAAGATTTTTATATAATAAAGAAAAACTTCCTTTTAAAAAGATTACAGACTTTGTAGAGGCACATGTAAGAAACCTTATCTCTGAAATAGATATTGGTGGAAATACAGGAGATATATTCCCCGTTCACTTGGAACATTGAAACTAAAACTGATGAAATAAATCACCATCAGCTATAATTACCATTATGCTATTTGATTTGATTTGATTTCAATCCCAAAGTGTTTTTTACAAAGTTTCAGAACATATGACAGATTTACATAAAATCATACTATGTGATAAAATATCTGTGAAAATAAACTTTAAAAAGGTTTAAAAATAAGTAACAGGTTTGAAATTAAATGTTTTGTTTTAAGAGGATTCAAAAGATATTTAAAGATAGAAAACTGGTCAAAAACAAAATATACGCTTTCAAAAGTCCGCCATTTTCCTTCCCGGCACAGACTGTTTCGACAAAGTGTCATAATTGATGCAACTGCAATAATTAACAATATCGCGTTTAACCCAAGGTTCAGAGAGTAAAAAAAAGCAAACCCAAACAACACAGACGATTGTAAATGGATTTCTTTGGTAACGCAGAACTTCAAAAATTGATCAAACCAGTCTAAAGAAAAAAACTTCAATTTGCAGTTTCATGATTACTGGATAAAAATTGTAATAGGATGAGCGTCATAATAAGAGGGCTGCTCTGTATATTTTGGACTCATTTTTTTCTTCAACAAGGGCCAGCATCATTTACTATTTTAGACTAAATTCTTCACGATCATAGCATGACGTACAGTCCAAGTAGTATTTGCTTAATTTCGGGACAAAGCAGATACTACAGTGTTTGCCCTCTATTTGGACACACGCGACCCGAACCCTATCTCTCTGGCTGTGGGTCTCGGGTCTCGGGTCTCGGATTATCCCCGGAGAGCGTTTTCTTGCAATGAAACAAATGTGTTTATGCCCTTCCTCGGTGTTACTTTTGCAATTATTTCAACCAGAATGACAGAAGACTAGATACCAATTAGCACGTGAAATCCAAGTCAAGTATCCAGTTTGGCGCGGAAATCAAGAAGCAAGAAACCTTAGCTTACACTATTGTGGCGTTATATTCTGCCTTTTAAACAACATATCGATGATGAAAACTGAATAGATTATTAATCGGTGTTGAGCCAGTGAAATATAGATCTTGCAAGCTTCAAACGACATGATAGAAATACACAAATTTGAGAATTCACAAGCACCACAACACTATATGGAATCATGTCAGTACCAGATTTTTTGGTGATCGTGTTAAAAACCAGTTATATGATATAAAGTTATATATGGTGCATTGCCTTTAATAAGAGCCTGAAAGAATCATTAGGTGCCTATGTAAAAGATTTCACGGAGAGTACTTTTAAGAGAGTATATATATATATCTACCGATTTCCAAGCAGCTAACCCTCTCGGTTAAAAGCTTCTAAAAATCGTCTTAAGGAACGATGCATACCTGAATCTTACGCTCACTCACCCAGATGAATTTAACAAGATTTACACCATGAGCTTAGGTGGTTAGAAATCGTTAGATGAACTGTATGTTAAAGGTTGTTTTAAAGCTATGTTTCATTCTTTTTTACACAATAAGAACACCCTGTGCTTTTTAATACTGTGGAATAAAAGATTTTAATGAGTTCATATAGCAGAACAGGCTGTACCACAAAATTCTTCGGTGTTTTCATGTTACATTCATTCCTTGGTGAGCGTGTAAAATTTCTTTTGGACTTGGCTTCAGAAATGAAGAACCTCAAAAGCCGTTATGTTATTTCCGTCACTAGCATAAAATAACCAAGAACTATGAAGCCAGTTTTAAGTAGGTATTCCTCTTGTTGCTTTTAAATAAATTCCTCCAAAAACGTCCGCAGAATATTCAGCAAACCAATGAATTGATTCAATTGAATTAGTGATCACGTGGAAAAAACAATAGCGGATCTGTGGTCTATATTCCATCTAGTGGAAAACCGATTTAAAAATTGCAGAACTAAAGTTTGCGAATCAGAAGGCAAGAATTGGAAAGGAAACAGATTTCTATTGAATTTCCAGGATTGAAGAAGATTAAGTTTGAAAATGTCAAAAAAATTCCCAAACTTTAATTCCGCATTCTTTTATAGGCGGGCAAAAAATGTTTATGTTTTTACTGAAAAGCGACCCGATTCGGTATTCAAAAGGAACAAGTTCTATTCTTTTGACTGCCAAAGGACGGTCACTGCTGGCCGTTTTTCTGTAAAAACGTGAACAGTATTTACCCGTCTAGTTTTCAACCTCTTATACCCATAATGGTCATCTTTTATCATCTTCAGGTTTAATTACGACAGTGAGAATACTTGATTTGCTTGCGAAGTTTTAAATATTTCTTTCTTACTGGGCGCTTATTGAAGGAATCTGCTAAAAGAGACAGCGATTATTATTTCAAAATTAGGGCCCTGTCGGCAAAATCTTAAAAATGTCTCTGTAGAGGAGTGTTTTTCTATTGAAACAGCGGACGATATGGCTTGCCATTTCTATAAAAAACACTCTTCCTCATAGACTTTTTGAAGATTTTGCCCACTGGGAGAATTCACTGAAGAAAATGAGACTAAAACAAACTTTCTGACATAAAACAATAAAATTGTAATAAAAGATTCTAGTAGAAAAATTATCTATTATATTCATAATTATCTATGAAAAGTTTTTTAAAATGGTGCTGATTGGACGGAGGAGCTTGAAAAAGTTCCCGAACTTAAATAAAATTTTGTTTTGCCCCATATGGCTCTTGTTTAATGTAATTAGAGGGTACAAATATCAGCGATTATTCATCAAGTTTCATTTCCATCCTCATTTCAGGGCAAAAACAGTTCGGTTATTTACTCGTCTTCGACAGTTGTGACCTAGAATGCCAATAAACAAATATATGTTAGGTATCCTCAAAGCCATATATACATGTGATAAACAAGAATGGAAAGTCTTAAATCAGCTGTCTTTGTCAAGTGAAGAAAGGTAATGACCATTATGTATAATCTGTGCCTTCAATTACGAGCAATTGATATGGATCTGTCAAAATTACAATATTTGTATCTGTTGTATTAACGAGCAATTTATACGTATCTGTCGTAATTAATAGTAATTTGAGTGTACCTGTTGTTCTTGTTCCGGTTCTTGCAGTGTTAACTGCTGCGAATGAGGTTCTTTCGCAGTGATCATCTGCGCGATGCTTTCATTAGGTGCATCTTCTCTATGGTCAGTGTATGTAGAACCGGTTGCCCGGGTGTCGGTCAAAGTGCTACTACTTGATTGAGCAAACATGTCAAATTTACCGTCTTCTACATGCGGTGTTGTTGAAGATGACGTTGTTAAATTGCCATAATCAATTACAGAAGGATCGCTGAAAAGTTACGTTTTTAGAAACTGAGATTAGCAAGATAATAAAAATAATAAAAATAATGAAGAAAAAAATAAGTTGTACCTAGTTGTTGCTTGGTGACTTGTTTCCGTAGCAACAGTATCCTAAAACGGGAAGTTTAGGAAAAAAAAAAAGAAACATAATGGCCGATTCTTTAGAACAAAATGAAAGTCATTTCTTACACCTAAACCATTCGATTCACCAACAATGGCTTTTCGATTTCGCTCGTATCCATCTTATCGCATGAAAACGTTATTTAAATCATTATTGATGAGAAATAGCACCTTGAATTTTTTAGGGAAAAAAATACGACCTTTTATTGACTTACCCATGACTTTTTTGTAGGAGATGGAACAGCAAGTTCTGACAATGCAGGTGTAATTATAGGTATTTCTGAATCTTGAGCTGGAAATTCATAACCTTCAACAACAATGTGAATAACAACTTAGAAACATGTTCTAACAGGAATGTAGATTCGAAAATGATTAATGGTTATAGATTATGTAAGCAGACGCTCCTATATACCCTCTATTAATAGAGTGATCTTTTATTGTGATCATTTTTTACAAACTGTCTGCATGTCCGGCACTTCTTCTGGTCCGCAGAATAAAAAAAAGTGAGTTAGCTAGTCAACAGCGGGTCATTGAAGGCAAAGAAAATAAATGAAACTTCCGCCCATGCAGACGCAGCGAATTATTAGCATTTCCCCCTAAAGGGAAAAATCTTATTTATTTAGGCTTTGGGGAGAAGCGTAATTTTTTGCAACAAGGTTTTTTATGTCCAGGGTTTCGATACTGATGTGTAAAATTACGTTAAATTTTAAAAAAGCTTTCAGAAAATCTAAAAAAGTATTTTCTTGCATTATTTAAGTGTGTACGTTTGATGTGGATTGGTTGTCTTCCAACAGCTAAATTGTTTCTAAATTGTTTATCTTTTGTATACTTTTAAAAATACATTGCAATTTTAGCATAGATGGCCGAGTGGCATAGAGCTTCGTATTTCCTTTCGAGAACATAGTGATTCAAATCCGATGAAATCCGGTGTTTTGGGGTTTTCTTTTAGAAATACTTACAATAAATAAATTTAGGTTACAACTGTCCTCCTAAGTTACAGTTAACATGATTAGAGGCAGATTTAGTACCAAATGTAAAACGATAAATATATTTGAAATAATTCGCCATCGGATATGAACCAGTATTGATTGATACAATGAGATGTTTTCGCAATACCTGATATTGGCCCATTTGACCGGCCCTTAGACTAAGGCACAAATCGTGATTTGGCCATTTAGGAATGTATTTGAACAAGACATTAGTGAGACACCCAGGCTATATAAAGCTTCCATTTTTAGTAGATAATCATAAACATTGATAAAACGAGTATTCTGGGACACACTGTCTACGGAAATCCTTTTAATCAACAATGTTGATCTTGTTTATGATTCAAAATGTTCGATTCATTATTTATCTTTCTGATGGTTATTTTTAGTTTTTCAAGTTAAGGCAAAAATGCAGATGAAAGATTATAGCATTTATCACACAAAATACAACCTACCCTGAGCTTTTAATAAATTAAAAGTTTGAGAGATTTCTTGAAGTTCAGGAGCATTTCGATAAATATCTGACCAGATCATACAAATGAGTGATAGTACTTTCTCCTGCACAATTTGTGGTAGATTGCTAGATTGATCCTGTAAAATAACCTGATGTGAATGAGAGGAGTATCTGTAAATGAACAATTTCGATGTTTACATTGAAACGTTTATTTGTAATCGCCATCAGAGTTACTTTAATTGATACTCTTCTATAAACAGTGATGTAAGCATGTAGTGTACGAAAACGCACCTTCTGGCCAAGTAGATTTGTCAATTTATTGAGGAATCTTTTAGTTGCAATTTGTTCATGAAATCGAGGCCCACAATTTTTGGCGCATGTGTCAATCAACTGAAAAGAGAAGAGTAAAACATTGTGAAGAAAAAATGAAAAGAAAAGTGATAATAATCGGATGATTTGGATGGACCAAGATAAATACCGTCAACGTGTATAAGATGCTTTTATATTGCTGATGGTTTGATAATCTTTTGCAAATGGCCTTGATTGCATCTTTTGGTCTATAAATACAAGATTTCGTAATAATCAACTCCCAATCTTTAAAATCTGAAGCTATGAAATATACTGTTTCTTTCTATTATTATTAGAGTTTTGTTTCGTTATTCAATTGAGGGTGAATAGAATGCGATGATCTACACAACTGCTTGTCTACCTACCCTTCATCAGCTTCATTGATTATATCACAAATTTGAAAAATCAAAGTCCAATCTTCTGATGGTAGACTTGGATCAGTAGCACCTTCTATGAGAATCAAGATCCAATCCCCTGAAGAAATATCTGCATCATTAGCTCCCTCTACGAAAACAATATGGCATATTTGGCATTTTAGTACATTGATCTTCAATATTTAAAGGAACCACGTGTCATGTTCCCTCTGTTCCCCTCTCACCCTCAGGCAAAACTGTCTTTGCAAAGGTAGCTTGCTTCCCTGTGATATGTATTTATGCCCAATTTAAAGGATGCTAACATTCGTAATTTGATACAGAGATTTCCCAGTTTCAACATTATAAAATATTCAGTTCTTTTGTTAAAACATTTAAAAATGGTTGCTCTCCTTATAAAGTGCAAAGATGACAGATGACAATATCTTTACACCGTAAAATATATCTTGAAAGTAATTGCGCATGCCCACACTCACTCTGGATGGTAAGAGCTTGATAGACCGGGACACGTTTCGCCATTGTTAGCCGTCTATTTAAACATAAATGTCAATGAAAATTGACCACAGCCGGCCGGCACAGGACGTTCGACTAACATTGTAGGCTAACGTTGTATTTGGGTTTGACGTTATCTTACGTTATTCTTACATTTAATTACCAGAACTACTTAACAATAAATTTACAACATTATGGCAACGTTGAAATTATTTAACTTAAAAAGTGAACTATTGGGTTCTTTGAAACGTTACCTAACGTTATATTAATGAGTGCACAAGTGAACGTATGAAAATTCATAAAGCACTATTGTGTATTGAAAGAAATTTTATTTTATTGTTATTATGGCTCCTCAGAGATGTTGATTTTTTCCTTTAAATAACAACATAAACATTTAGATGGTATATTGGCATAAAGACACATTGAGCACTCTGAAAAATCAACCTAAAATAGCTACGGTGATGGTAAGTTGAAATGTTTGCTGTCTTTGGAATTCTCAATTCTCATTGGTGATGCACGTATGCAATGAACTCGCATAAAGCTAATTAAAATCGAGTGTTTTTTAAAAAGCAAGTGATATCACACACCATGCACAGACTTAGCACACGAACGACAACTACACTCAATAATCATGAAATTTGGGACCAACAGGTCTACTTGCCTTGTTTATCCAACACGCTCACAATGTTGTTCTTTGTTATTAATGTATGTGGATGTCCACATCCAAGGATCTCGTTCTGAATGTTGAGGACTTCTTGGTATAATTTCACAGCTTCAGCGTACTTGCCTTGGTAATTTAACACGTTTGTCATGTTCACCTTTGTTGATAATGTATCTGGATGTCGGCTTCCAAGGATCTCGTTCTTAATGTTGAGGACTTCTTCGTATAATTTCACGGCTTCAGCGTACTTGCCTTGGTTACTCAAAACGTTTGCGATGTTGTGTTTTGTTGTTAATGTGTGTGGATGTCGGCTTCCAAGAATCTCGTTCTGAATGTTGAGGACTTCTTCGTGTAGTTTCAGGGCTTCAGCGTACTTGCCTTGGTAATTTAACACGTTTGCCATGTTCACCTTTGTTGATAATGTACCTGGATGTCGGCTTCCAAGGATCTCGTTCTTAATGTTGAGGACGTCTTCGTATAATTTCACGGCTTCAGCGTACTTGCCTTGGTTACCCAAAACGTTTGCGATGTTGTGTTTTGTTGTTAATGTGTGTGGATGTCGGCTTCCAAGAATCTCGTTCTGAATGTTGAGGACTTCTTCGTGTAGTTTCAGGGCTTCAGCGTACTTGCCTTGGTATTTCAACCCGCATGCGATGCTGTTTTTTGTTATTAATGTATGTGGATGTCCACTTCCATGGATCTTGTTCTGAATGTTGAGTATTTCATCGTATAATGTCATGGCTTCTGCGTATTTGCCTTGGTAAATTAACACATTTGCCATGTTCACCTTTGTTGATAATGTATCTGGATGTCGGCTTCCAAGGATCTCGTTCCTGATGTTGAGGACTTCTTTGTATAATTTCACGGCTTCAGCGTACTTGCCTTGGTTATTCAAAACGTTTGCGATGTTGTTTTTTGTTGTTAATGTGTGTGGATGTCGGCTTCCAAGAATCTTGTTCTGAATGTTGAGTATTTCATCGTGTAATTTCATGGCTTCTGTGTATTTGCCTTGGTAAATTAACACGTTTGCCATGTTCACCTTTGCTGATAATGTATCTGGATGTCGGCTTCCAAGGATCTCGTTCCTGATGTTGAGGACTTCTTCGTATAATTTTACGGCTTCAGCGTACTTGCCTTGGTTATTCAAAACGTTTGCGATGTTGTGTTTTGTTGTTAATGTGTGTGGATGTCGGCTTCCAAGAATCTCGTTCTGAATGTTGAGGACTTCTTCGTATAATTTCAGGGCTTCAGCGTTCTTGCCTTCGTTTATCAACACGCATGCGATGTTGTTTTTTGTTCTTAATGTACTTGGATGTCGGCTTCCAAGAATCTCGTTCTGAATGTTGAGGACTTCTTCGTGTAGTTTCACGGCTTCAGCGTACTTGCCTTGGTTATTCAACCCGCATGCGATGTTGTTTTTTGTGGTTAATGTTTGGGGATGTTGACTTCCGAGGATCTCGTTCTGAATGTTGAGGACTCCTTCGTATAATTTCATGGCTTCTGCGTATTTGCCTTGGTAATTTAACACGTTTGCCATGTTCGCCTTTGTTGATAATGTAACTGGATGTCGGCTTCCAAGGATCTCGTTCTTAATGTTGAGTACTTCATCGTATAATTTCATGGCTTCTGCGTATTTGCCTTGGTAATTTAACACGTTTGCCATGTTCCCCTTTGTTGATAATGTATCTGGATGTCGGCTTCCAAGGATCTCGTTCTGAATGTTGAGGACTTCTTCGTATAATTTCAAGGCTTCCGCGTACTTGCCTTGGTCAGTAAACACGTCTGCGATGTTCACCTTTGTTGTTAATGTATTTGGATGTCGGCTTTCAAAGATCTCGTTCTCTATGTTGAGGACTTCTTCGTATAATTTCAGGGCTTCAGCGTACTTGCCTTGGTCATTCAACACGTCTGCCATGTTCACCTTTGTTGTTAATGTATTTGGATGTCGGCTTCCAAGAATCTCGTTCTGAATGTTGAGGACTTCTTCGTATAGTTTCAGTGCTTCATCGCACTTGCCTTCGTTAAGCAACACGTTTGCAATGTTCGCCTTTGTTTCCAACGTTTCCGGATGACGGCTTCCAAGAACAGCTGCTTGTGTTTTGTACACATCTTCAAATGTAAATATAGCTTGTAAATGAAAGCCTTTATATAGTTCAGTTGCAGCTAATTTTCTTTTTGCACTCATTGATATCGGATGTGATTTCAATAGAAATAGATCAGTTTGTTCCTTTAGAGTTGTGGCGATTTGCGTTGCTTCAGATATTTCTCCTGCTAATTGCAATACCTCTATTAGTTTAAGTTTGACATAAAATGTTGTTGGATTTTGTTCACCGTAGTCAGTTGAAACATTTTCGTATAATGTTTTAAATGTTTGTAGTGCTTCCTTATAATTGCCATTTTGTATATAGAATTCAGCACGACATATAGTCAATTCTGTGTCATTTTCTTTTAAATTCATACTTTTTAGTAATGCTTCTGTTCCTTGAGTATTAGCTGTCCATAATAGGTACTTGAGTTTTAGTATCTTGATTTTGTATAGGCGATTGTGGTTAATGTGTGGATTATCAAATATAGGATTGTTAAGTATATCACTCAACTTTTCGAGACTTTGCTTTGCATCTAATAAGGAAACACCATAAAGATCGTAGATTTTTGCTTTGGTATTTATGTCAATCTTTTGTGTATTATCTCCATTGATATTCTGTTCGAGGATATCGCTGCATTTCTTGTATTGTCCATTTTTGTGGAAACACTTAGCTTTCAGATAGTCAATATATACAATTTCTACATCGCTAAACGTCACATTTGTTTTCCATCCGTTTAAATGATTAACTGCATTTGCGAACTGACCTCGATTGACCAACGCTCGAACTGAAGCTCTTAAAACTGCAAGGATTTTATCATTACTTACGATTTCAAATGAAATTATTGCGACGAAATGGTAGACGTGACTTATCCAGGAATCTCCGAAGTTGAAATGTTTACGGCTTTTACTGTGGTCCACGAATTTTTTACAGATGTTTATGATATCGGTTGCTGCGTTTTCTTTTTCTTTTGTTGACATCGATTTAAAAATTACAGATTGTAACAACGAATGAATAGATATATCCTTACGATCTGTTTCTGCAAATTGTATCAAGGAATACTTAGATAATTTGTATATTGCATCTTTTAATGCCTTTTCATCAACACCATCCAACTTTTGAAGAAAGTTTTGGCTTATTGACTTCCCATCTACAATTGACATGATGTATATAATTCGTGTCGCAAGTTCATTTGCATTAATTTGTTGCAATGCCATGTTCCATGTAGTATTAACTGTCTTAGTAGTATTGATCTCCAAGTTTTCAGGGTCTTCAGCCCACATGTCGTCATTAGAATAACTCTTAAACAATTTCACGTAATCACCAACTGAATGATTCCTGGAATTCATGTAAGCGATTGCCAGCTGCAACGCAAGTGGTAGATATCCCACAAGAGCAGCTAACTTTTTATACATTTCCTCTGATTCTCCCTCGAATTCTTTCTTCAGAATTCTCACAGTAGCATCTTCAGTTAAAAGAAGTAAATTTAATTTTGTAAAGGATGACCCCCAAGATGCAAACTGAGTCGTAATCACAATGTTGCCATTGTAATCAGCCAATTGGGGAAGATATTTTTTTATTTCTGCATAATCTTTAACATTATCGAGCACAAGCAAATGCTTCCTCTGGGACAAGAAATCGTAAACCCTCCTAACGGTGATTGTTGAATCGATTGTTACTCCATCTCTATCGGTACACGATAAGCCAATATATTGAGATATTTCTAGAAAGTCTTTTTCAATAGTATTTGCATTTTCTGCATCGAAAAACAGTATGTTTCCTTTGTAGTGTGTTTTGTAGCGGTGACAGTAAGCCCTCGCAAGTTCAGACTTACCGGCACCTGATAAACCGGATATTACTAACTTATTTTTATTGCTGTTTGTTAATGCCTGATGGATTCGCGAAATTTCATCATCTCGGCCGTCAAAGTTCCAAATGTTTTTTTCCAAACCAAATTCTACACTTTTATGGTCGTTATAAATAGGGCGATTAATAATGCGATCTATATCACTTTGGTTGCACCCAAGTCTTATTAAACATTTGTAGAATTTTTTGATGGCCGTTTGAAACTCTGGTTCTGGTATATCTAATCCAATGTGAGCCTTTTTATTTCTTAATTGTCTTAAGTTGTCGATAAGTTGTTTGTGCTTGAGACTGAGATTACAAAGGTTACGTAAAATCACAATCGATAACGTTAAGTCAAGTTTGGATGACAAAGTTTTCTTTGTCGAAGGAAATAGAAGATCCCATTGGTCCAGTCCTATTATCTTCTTCTTCTTAAGATCTGAGAGAAGCTTTTTATGGTTATCGAAAAAGTTGTACAAATCATTTGGATCTTTTGGCACCCCATAATGATCATGCATCAACTCATTTATTGTTTTCAAACTGAAGTGATCCAACAAATCTAAACGTATACGTTTATTTTCTTGATCTGCATTCATTTTTGGCTAAAAGAAAGAGAATAATCATAAAAGAATTTTTAAACTGATTGCTTCTGTTCAGCTAAGTGGTAAAAGTAATTCTCCTTAAATCATGAGTATTTATTAATGAGCATCAGGCCAAGGGCATCCTCTCTCTATATATTTGTTCGGATATCTACAGAGAAAGACAGATAGCCTTGGCTTCTAGTGGTAGAACTTTTGAATCGCATTAGCTTTTAAAAAAAACACAGATATTTCAGAGGACTGATACAAATCTGATGAGTTAAAGCGAGTGTAAGAATGGTCTTATATATTATATAATATATTATATATAAAACTTATATATTTAAACCATTATTTCAACTGAATTCAATTTTCGAGTGATCGCGGTATAAGCAATGGCTGCACTTGGTGCTGAATGAACTTGTTTTTTATTTATTCCTTTAATTATACAAAATTTGTCCAGGATTTTCTTGTTTTAGCCTAAACATAGATGCCCATGTCATCGGCCTATATTAAAAGTTTGGAGTACACCAGTACAGAATTGAGTCCTGGGATGACGTCACACATACCATGTTGAGCAGAAGAAGTTGTTTTGTTGTTGGAAACTACTTGTTTTCGGTTAAATAGATAGTTTGTTAAAGGTTCCTTTTCAATTCTAGTAATACCGTACCGTAAGCTATTTGTAACAGTATTTGCAGTGGTAAGTGGTAGCAACATCACCCAGAAGAAATGATTTTCAACTTTTTCTTTGATGGAAAAAATTGACTTCAGAGTCCTCCAGAACTTTTTGGAATTGTTTCCGGAATTGTTGTTGATTGAATCTTTGCTTTTCGCGTCAAAACAATTACTTTGTTTCGTTGACCTTTGAATATTTTATGGTCTTCCGTATTTGTGAATTTTCTAAACTGCCGCATTAAAAATTCACAATGGTACATTTTGTTTTTCAGGTCACTTGTTATCCAAGGAGACTTTTTTCCTTATACTCTTCTTTCACTCGTGTGGGTGCATGTTTGTTTACAGTGTTTATTTAGCGGGCATTTCAGAGCATTCCATGGTTTGTTGGGATCTGTTAAAAGTGTATATTCTATCCCAAGTTTCACTTTTGAGCTCATTTATTACTTTTGTTGCGTCATAGTTTGAGAAATCTCTACACGTTATTGTTTCTAGATCGTATTTCACATTGTGCATCCACCTTGCTTATATAAACATTTACCGTAAAAATGACTTAGTGGATCAAAATATTTTAAATATCTTAAATTTCTTTGATAAAAGAAGGAAATACTTGCATTTGTGTGGCAAACAGGTTCCCCTTCGCGAAAAAACCCTAATGAATGGACGTAAAAGAATTATTATTAATATTGTTTGTTGATACTAGTGAAAATCATGGTATGTTGTGTTGTGATTTATTAATTGACCAGTTGTATGAATTTTTCTGTGATAATTAATTGATTATTGACATCACATGGATTATGTCCATGATTAATTTCTTTCCCTTTAGTGTACAAAAATACATAAAAGGGGATTAGGAACTAAAATAAGGATATTATCATGTATGATATGTTAGTTTCGTATATCGAATATAAAGCTAAAGTACAAACTTGGGACAAACTTGTGCTGATGCGATAAACTTGTGCTGATTAGTAAAAGAAAAATCAAATCTCTTGAGGACGATATTTAAACGAAGCGCAGTCACACATGCGTTGGAATGACATAGAATACACTGTGTATAACCTTTCGAGCATATAATAGACAGTTATATCAGGAAGAACAATGAAGTAGTGGCCTGTGGTGCAGGCTCGGTCGTGCAAAAGAAATCTGCTTTTGTTCAAGATTTAAGAGCATGGAATTTTTTACTTTGTGTACATCAAAATTGATTTCGGTATAACGTAATATTATAAAAAATTTATCACGGTCAAATTAGTTGTTTGTCTTCACGAGAAACTTCATATCATGTAGTTTGACTTTCGCCAAAATTCAAAAATCGACGAAAAGGCACGTGTACAATTTAAAAATGGTTCTTTTTATTTGCAAAAACCGGTGTATATTTATTTTTAAGCAAATTGAAAATAATCAGCGGCCAGAGAGTTACTTAATATCTGAAAGGAGTAATAAAAGTATTATAAAACCAATTTTCAGTTGTTAAAACCTAGAATCTATATTTCTCTGTTTGGTGCAACAAAAGGTTTTTCACCGTCATATTATATATTATATTTATCTTCTATAAAATCACAAACAATATAAAAGTACCTCCCCTGTAGGTTATCAATACAATTCAAGGAGTCCAAATTCATTGTTTTGGTGCAAAGGTTTATACAATTTATAATCATATAAGTATTTTTAAGCATCAGTTCAGTATTTTTTTCTGTTTTTGAATGTTTGTTCTCGTCATTTTCTACTAAAAACTTTAAGATTTGGTGACCCATCGTTAAAATGTGACTTAAACTTGAAATCTTTCAAAAGTTTTAAATTGACATTTCCTTGACATTATGTTCTCTAAGATCGCACACAAATATTTGGACATTTAATTGACATTCTTAACAGCTTGTTCACTATAGAGCAGTTGGCACACATTACCAGGACTTGATCATCTCTTTTAAGACCAGCGGAACATTTGGGAATACCTCGGAGACAACAGCTTTCACTAGTAATTCAACAGTACAACCACAGATTTCCATTTTATCTATAATAAAAAAACTCAAATGTTATCATTTGTTTTGACCAAACTCTTAAGCGTCCGCTCTTTGTGCTAAATTTGTATTAATAATTTTTCTGAGACTTATGTTCGAATTATGAGTGAGCTTATTTGAATAAACTGGGTGAAAAGACTGCTTTATTAACATTATTTATTATTGGAAGATGTGTATTTAGTTATACATATCAGATGTATGCAATTTCAAATAATTTCTTTAGTAATTCCAAATTTAAGCATGTTTTATAAATGTCACAACTGATACAATAAGATTTTGAACAATCTGTCGATGTGACACAATATGTATAAAAGTACCAAGCACCCGCAGGAAAACTGTAATATGGGCTACTGTTGCAATTTTGGATTTAAATGTTTCTGTTTAACTGATGCTTACCAATTTTTTATGAAAACTGTTCAGGTAAATCTTGTTCTCCACTTCACCCCAGTTTCACCACTGACAATAAGTGAAATTTGCCATTATCAGAACTTGTTTGGTATATTTGGCAAATGTTAAAGCTGAAAAAAGCTAAATTTTTTTCCCTCCGTAACGCTCTGTTATCAATGAAATCATGATATAATCACAAATGCGAGAATGTTTCAGGTAAAATTATTGAACCAACAACGAAATTTTATTTTGTAAGTCTAGGACATAATTTGTTCTAGGCTTTCCCAGTGAGCAAAATCTTTAAAGAGTCTATGTGGGTGAGTGTTTTTTATTGAAACCCCAGATGATATTGCTTGTCATTCCTATAGAAAACACTCCTCCTCGTAGACTTTTTAAAGATTTTGCCCAATGAGTTGTACCCAATTACTGTCAGTACAATTTTGGACTAAAATTGACTTAAAAATATATACTAAATAATGGGAGAAATATGTGTGTGCTAGACAGCAAATATAAATACTTTTTGCAAAAAAAATGGAAAAAATCACCTCTGCATGGCTATGAAATAAAAAGAGGTGATTTTTTGACGACCTAATCAAAATTGTCAATTCAGTAAGGAATAATGGTAGTGGATTGTAAAGATTTTCATCGCCAAATAAATAATTGCACTGTATGTATATGAAGAAAAAAAGAAACCAACCTTTTGAAGAGAATGGTCCTTTCATATCTTCTTCTTGTTGGAGTTCAAAAATTGTCTGCAGTAAAATATATGTTTACGGACATAAAAAATCCTCAATGTTAAATATCCCTTTGACTCAAACGGTGACAAACTAGAATTCAAGAGCTTCATTTACCAATTCAGTAGAACTATCAATTTAAACAAAGTTCAGGGGCGGATCCAACATTAGGCGAATAAGGCAATTTTTTAAGGTTAATTTTGCAGGGTTTAAGTATTATTTAAGTATTATTTAAGTTTAAGTATTATTTTTCCGTATATTATTCCGAAATCGCGTATTGGCATACCGCGGCTTATGATTTAAACAGAAAATTCCAGGAAGCTTACCATAAATTGTCAAGTCAGCGGTATTGCGATCGGATTACACAATTACCACAGAGATTTTGATTTAGCCTTGCTTTTTACGTAGTATAATCAATTGAGGGACAAATAATAAAAAGATTAGATCATCAACTAGAGGAGGATTTGCTGTACTTGTTGTTTTTTGCTGATTAAGTTTCAATGTTTTGCCTAACGTCAGCTTGTTTTATGGATCTTATTGTCTTGCTATTTATAACTACATATGACTGGTTGTAGAGTTGGAACCTCGAGTTCAAAGTCATTGGTCCAAGAAGTGCAGTTTTCATTTTCTTCTTAAGCCTTTTGTAACGAATAATTCCTGGACCAGACGGGCTAAAATGTGCGGCCGCACTTTTCACTTCAAAAAAGTATCTACAATGTGCGGCTGCACAAAATAAATGTGCAGCCGCACGAAATTTTGTTCAGCGGAGCAAAATAATGTGGGACCGCACGTTTCCATTTAAAATAAAAACCACTTTGTACGGACGGTATGATTATTTCTATGATGACGACATCACTGATGCTTGTATTTGCATCCCCAACACAACAAGCTTCAAAGACCTGATTATTTTGTCATTCGCAATATGGCCTAAGCATATGACCTAAAAATGATAAAGAGTACTTGTTTTGATGTTAAATGTACGACCTTAGGTATGTATAACAATATTTCTTTGGCTTTTGTGAAGCAATAGTGAGCTTACAACAATATTTCAACTTCTAAGGGAAGATTATGCATTACCCAGGTAAATAAATATCTATTAAGCAAAATATGAATGCTCACTATCAGAAACTATGTAAATCTCTTAAAATACTTCACTCTATGTCTCATAGCAATACTTATGTCAAAATGTCGTCTCTTCTTCCTAGATGTCTTACTTAATCAGGTTAAGCCGTGAAGATATAAATAGCAGTAGTAGATAAAACAGGTTTAACAAATCACATGTTTTTTTCCAATAGCCCAAGACTACAAAGCTATGGGATCTTTTATTAAAATAACACTTTTTCATAGTTAATACGTTTTGAAAATAAAATCGTTTAAAGGTTCTACTTGTTGTGTAGTCACTGCTGCAATTCAATA